>CM053786.1:196912343-196939843 GCA_028749045.1 Cupressus sempervirens
CTATGGTTCCTATTTTTGATGAATAGTCATTTTCCATTAATTATAATATAAAAGATACATATTCACAAAAAAGGGGTCGGGGGATACAAGATCAGCTCACGAGTTCTAACAGCAAAAGGTTGGATTAACAACTATTCATCAAACGAACATATATAAAAGCAATGAGTAGAAAGCCCTCTGACTACAAGAGTAGTGGCAGCCGAGGGTGGGTCTTTATTTTTAGAAGCCTAGAAGTCCTTGGGCTCATTGGTTGGCTCAGAGGGAGCCCAACTATCAGCAGTAGCATCATCATGAGCATCTTTATCTCCTTACTATTTGGGTGGAGAAATGGGTAAATCTAACCAAGGGAAAGCCCATTTGGGGCCATGTTGCATAGATGACCAACCCACATGAGGGACAATAGGAGGAGTCACCAGGGACCAGCATGAGCCCAACCTCCATGGAGGTGAGGCCAAGCAACAACATCCACCAAAACCATCAGGAGAGAGCTGATGGGGTTGAGATCGAGGAGTATGCAAGTGGCATGTAGATCTGCTCTAGCCTCACCGACAACCATGAGGAGGAGTGCAATCACCAGATAAAGCATCTAGAGGCACATAGGCAACCATATAGGGCACATTTCAGCATTGAGCTAATAACTCCTATAGGTGAGCCACCGCTAGTGCAACTTTGTCAGTTTATACTTGAATCTGCATAGTAACACTATTATAGATATGTGCTTTAGAGTACATAGCAACATGAATATCAAGAAAGTTGTGAGAGAATAAAATAGCATTGTGGTCCTTCCAAATAGTAAACAAAATCTCCATTCAAAAAGTATGCCAAATCTAGGCATCTAAAATGAAGCCTGGGTAGATCTCCCAGAACAACCATATGCCAAGTGAAATCCTTTGGATGAAAAGACTTGAAGAAATCATGAATCTAGAGCCAATACTTTTGGGCTCTTTTGCAAAACCAAAAAATGTGCAAGAAGCTCTTGGGCTAGCCACAAAAGGGCATCTATGATCTATGACATCCAGATGCCAAAGTTGAGAGCTCAAAGGCAAGCCCTCGAAGAGAAGGCACCAAGAAAAGTGAGCAATCTTTGGCTTCATAATGGAGTGCTAGACTATAGAAAATATATTACTCCAAGTCTTATGAGAAGAGTGCAAATGCCAGTGCTAATTGAGAGTATCAACCATCAGAAGATGGGGCACTAACCACTAATACCCCAGATTGGGTTTGTAACTAGTCATAGGAGTGGCAGGATACCACTTCCAATCTTTCCACCATTGTCGAGATGTGTAAATACCAAGCTTGTGTAACAAATTGGGAGGCACTGTAGAAACTAGAAGATCAACTATCTGTCAATCTGCATGGATAAGATTGAACTACAACTATAGGTCCTTTGATGAGTGAAGGCTCATAGTAACCTAGGAAAAAAAGTCCTTGGGAGTTTTGATACGCCTACGAAATAAGCACAAAGTGTTGGCTCCTCATATCTTTGCTAAAGGAACACCTTGAGCAGAAAACTAGGGAGACCACTAAATGTTTTGCTAGTTCATTGAGAGGCCATCTTTGAATCCAATACCTACCTAGTGATGCCAAGGTTTGAGAGCTTCCCAGGCTTTCCAAATACTCTTAACAACAAAAGTGCTTTAAATCTTAACAAGTTCATGAGTCACAAGACAGGTCTAAAATATAATCCCCTTCCAGGAAAGTTAGTTAACCAGATAGCCTGAATAAATGCAGTGCCTTAGTAAAATTATCTAGGCCTCATCACCAGTGAGCGCTTGAATGACCCACTTATTATAAAGAGAAATCCCTTTCTTGTGAGTGGAAAGTAGACCAAGTCCACAAGAATCTTTGGAAAAACAACAATAATCCTATGCAACTCTGTGAAAGTTGTGATGCACAACGTCAAAGGCCTAGAAAAAGTCCTAGAGGAGATGCTCGAGCTTGAGGTATGAAGCTTTGGAATGGGCCCAACAGGAAGAGTAATAGACATGCATAGTAGCAAGCACTTTAGAGAAGATTTTAAACTTGCCTGCAAGGGAGAGTGGCTTAGTAATCCAATATTCTAGCTTCTTCTCAATTCGAGCAAGAACAACATTCCACAGCTCCATAGGGGAGGCTTGAAAAGGAAAGGGAATTAACTTAAAAATTTCTCCATGCTGAACCCATTTCCAACCATACTGCTACAACCATATGGTTCCTATTTTGAAGATTTGAATGATTTATAAATATCCATAGAATAGACATGTCTCTTTGATAATTTATAAAATTAATCGATAATTAAACTATATATATATATATATATATATATATATAGATAGATACAGAGAGAGAGAGAGAAAGAGAGAGAGAGAGAGAGAGAGAGAGAGAGAGAGAGAGAGAGAGAGAGAGAGAGAGAGAGAGAGAGAGAGATGAGTGATTGTGTAATTTATGATTAATCAATGATCATAGAGAAATTATCTTTAAATCAATTCAATTTGACCAAAGCTACTATTAGGATAAGGTGACTCAGCCTTACCACAATTTATTGCTTTACTTGTGCTTTCTTGAAAAGTTGCTAAATGAAGCTAGATTCTTCCACAAGAAAAGACTTGGAGTAGAAAAATAGAAAGCTTCTATTTTTTTTGCAATTTATTCTCGTATGCTTTGTTTTTATGCAAGGGTTGTGCATAAGGAAGTTTCTAAAATAATTTGTAGATGCATTGAATGTAGACGCTTTAGAAACTGTTTCCTCTTGTATGAAAACTCTATAAGTATAAAGCATTGTTGTAGAGAATTGAGAGAGAGAGAGAGAGAGAGAGAGAGAGAGAGAGAGAGAGAGAGAGAGAGAGAGAGAGAAGAAGAAGAAGAAGTTATTTGCATAGGGTTATACTGACAGATTTTCTCTAGAATGGAGCAAGATGTAAATCTCCATGTGAAGCCTAAAAATGTGTTGTAACTTCTTGTTGAATAATACATTAGCTTGATGGTTTGGAGGGTGGGGTTTTTACCTAAAAAGGTTTTCCTCGCGTATATCTATGTTCTATATTCTATCTCATTCTTCTAGTTTTATGATTGTATAATAATAATTTGTATGTCATAATGCTACTAAAATTTATTTAGATTGGTAAATTGCAATCACTTTCCTTTAAGGTTTTAATTGTGGAAAATCAACTATGTCTATTTTTGCTTTTATGGCATAGTAGTATGGACTTTTGTTTATTAGAATATTTTAAAGGAACTATTGGATACATGATGTGTATATTGATCTTAGGTGACTTTTTGGGGTGCTCTCATTTCTTTTCAATTGGTATCAGAGCTCAGTTTTGTGAATTGCATGTTGCTTGCATGTGAGGGATTCATAATGTTTCTAGTTCTGGGTATCTCCTTTGTTAAGATTTCTTAGCTTGTAGAGCTTGAAATTTTTTAAAGAAAATTGCCAATAATTAATCCTTTGATGAGTGGAAGTCTTGTAGTTGATTTATTCTTTTAGGAGAAATCAGACATTTCTTGAAGGATGGTGAAGACAAAAAATAGAGTTGGTCACGTTGAAATGGCATTGATCTAGAGCTCTTGTTTGATAGTAGAATAAATCTTGATACATGGTTATTTGAAGGTGTCTCTTTTGTTACCTAGAATGCATAGAGGTTATGGAGTTGATCATTGGATGATTTGAAAGCTTCTGGATAGTCTATCTCTCTCAGATGCATGTACTAGTAGTGATTGTGGAATTGGTCTACAAGTGGCCCTAGAGTTCTAGTTCTATGTTTTCCTCTTGGATGCTTATACCTTCATGGATTGGATTCTTTCTTTTTGGATCTAATGGGTTTATAGATTTTCCTAAAAATATCTATGGAAATATTTATCTATGGGAATCCATTATTCTAGGTTTAGTTGTTAAGTATTTTTTTTTCAGACTTTGAGTCTTCTAGATGAGAAGTGGGTTTGGATGTGCACGGGTGTTCTTAAACACAATGTTATTGTAGGTTTTGAATGCTGAAATAAAAACTTGTGGTTTTCTGTGGATCTACTGAAGAGCTATTTTCTTGACTCTTGTTCCTTTAAAGTGGCACCGGATGAGATATTTGTAGTTCTACATGGATGCATTCTTTGTGCATGGCAAGAGGAGGTGTTTTTCTTTCTCTGCATGGAGATCTTGGTATGTGATCAGTCACTCAACATTTTTGTGGTGATGCTTTATTGGATTCTTAGACTATGGTGCTCAATGTGGACATGATTGGCAAATTAGATTTGCACTTGATTTGGTGTCTAAGTCATGTTGTCTACATGATTATTCTATTTTGTATCATTTGTACATGTCACTAATGTGATAGTGGGTTTGCATGTTGCAATGATTGGATCTACAAGTTATGTAGTCAGGTGGGTAGGCCACCCATTTAATTGTAGTGGGATAACTTGGATGTGGACTATCTATATCCACTAGATTTGATTCATCATTGGTGCAGACTTGTTAGGTAGCCTTGTTTGTGGTCACTTGTGCATTTGTCTGGTTTCTTTGGGATGAGAGGATGGATGATATTTGGGTACTTGGATAGTCAGTTATGGGGTCCTATAACATGGTGAATTTCCTTACTGTGGAGATCTTGGTTTAACTTAGTGTGATGTGTGGGCTTGGATGATTTTTAGATTTTGAGGATTGTGTGTCATATGCTTCGACAGCTCAATGTCATGTTTTAGTGGGATATTTTGTAGTGGCTATATTTTTCCATCATATAGTGATGGATGATCTTCTTTAGTGTTGCAGATGTTGGAGGATGCCTTAGATCTTGTTGCTGCAGAAGGGTCTTTCACACTTATTGGTTCACTAGTTGGAGATGGTGTCTTCATGTGATTGGAGATGTTGACATCTTTAGGATTCAAGGGGTCCTTGGTAGAGATGTTGTTTATGCTTTTATTTGATATGTTACCATGGTGGCTTTTATGTAATGGTTTTCTCTTTATTACCAAGTTAGAGTTGTGACATGATATGGTTATTTGATATGATCACATAGAGCATGTTATCTCTTTGGAGGAGATGGTTTAGATCATGATGTCATGTTTATGTTCCTAATTCCATGGTTGGAGCTTTGACATTAATCTTGGTTTAGTTTCTTGGTATTGAGTACTTTGATCATTTTCTTGATACTTAATGACAATGCTATGTTGTAGTGGGGTTTTGCATGGAGCGATTGATTATAGGTGCTTTTGGATACTTGGAGACTTAGGTGAGGCTAGAGTTCTCTTGATATGAGAGACATGTTGTTGAGATGTATACTCTTGATGAGATTTCAACAGAAAGTTCAAGGAGCCTACACCTTTGTTGTATGAGAGTTCAATACAGACCTATAAGGAGATTGTTCTTGGATAAGTCATAGGGTGACTTGCATATCTTGGAGGAGCATTCTCATTCTCCACTCTTGGTCTGATGACTTGCATATCACTTGAGAGGTACTGCCCAGTGTTACTTTCAGGTGTTTTATCTTTTCTTTCATATTCATGGATCTTGAGCTACAATTAGATAGTTTTGGAGGATTCATTGTGAGAGATGGATAACATGGTTATCTCCTTGAGGTGTACTTTCATTTATGATGACAATAGGAGATGACAGTGGGCTAATTTCCTAAAATGGGAAGTGGATTTGTTTGATCTTCTTTGAGAGGCTTATATCCATGTAGATTCATGATATCATGTTATGTTTGATCTCTTGAGGTTGAATAGTTTTCTATGTTGTTGTGGCTTTTCTCTTCGGGTTGTGAAGGAGATCATACTTAGCATAGTTGAAATTTAGAAGTGTTTGTAGAAGGACATGCTACATGCTTATGATTTTCAGTTTCTTTCTTTGGTCTTGGTTATCTTCTTGGATGTTTTGGTTCACATAACATTGTTTTTGAGATTTGTTGGAGCCATGGTGGCCACTCTTTTGTGATCATTTTTATCACTTGTACTTCATTGTCTTTTGGTGATGACATGGTGGCTCCTTTATCTCTTTTCTTTGTTGGATGTGGAGAACATGGGGGAGTTGTGGAGAATGGATGAGAGAGATGTTTCTTTTAGTGTTTTTGGTATAGGATTTGCATATCTTTGTGGATGGTCCTTGATACTATATGGTTTCACTTTCTTTGTGTTTTTATTAGTAGACTTGGTATGATTTTGATTTTTCAGATTTGACATTACCCATGCAATGGGAGTTATTGTATGTGTTTTGTCTTCATCGATTAGTTTGCACATAGAGCTTGAGGTTGCAGTTTATGGGTTGGTTATGTTGTTGGCATGAGTATTCTGATGTTGGATACCTTTGAGGTATGAGTGATTGGATGGGATAGCATTTATTGTTGATGCTATTTTCAATCTCATGGATTTATTGATTGGATTGGACCAATTAGTTTGGTTGTTGTTCTGGATGATGTTTTATCTTGTTTTCTAGAGGATTACTTCACAATTTTGTTGGGCTAAGAAGTTGATATTATTGATACTTCTGTATATCTCATGAGCATAGTGGAGTGGTTGTAGTTTTGTGTAGCCTTTGTTATTACTGAGATCTTATGCTTGTGTTATTTGGACAGGTGTCTAGTTGGAGCACGAGAGCATGCATTACGATTTATGTGGTTTCATGAATAGTTGTGATGATATAGTTTCATCAGTTTGAATCTTGTAAGGACTTTGTCAAGTGGGAGATTTTTGGGATAAGGTGATTCAACCTTTCCATGATTTATTGCTTTATTTGTGCTTTCTTGGAAAGTTTCTAAATGAAGATGGATTCTTCTATAAGAAAAAACTTGGAGTAGAAAAATATAAAGCTTCTATTTTTTGGTGATTTGTTCTCTTATGCTTTGTTTTTATGCAAGAGTTGTGCATAAGGAAGTTTCTAAAATAATTGGTAGATGCATTGAATGCAGACACTTTAGAAACTATTTCCTCTTGTATGAAAACTCTATAAGTACAAAGCATTGTTGTAGAGGAGAGAGAGAGAGAGAGAGAGAGAGAGAGAGAGAGAGAGAGAGAGAGAGAGAGAGAGAGAGAGAGAGAGAGAGGAGAAGTTATTTGCACTGGGTTATGTTGCCAAATTTTCTCTAGAATGGAGCAAGATGTAAATCTCCATGTGAAGGCTGAAAATGTATTGTAACTTGTTGCTGAATAATACATTAGCTTGATGGTTTGAAGGGTGGGGTTTTTACCTAAAAAAGGTTTTCCCCATGTATATCTGTGTTCTTTATTCTATCTCATTCTTCTAGTTTTATGATTGTAGAATAATAATCTGTATGTGGTGATGCTCCTAAATTTTATTTAGATCGGTAAATTGCAATCACTTTCCTTTAAGGTTTTAATTGTGGGAAATCAACTATGTTTGTTTTCACTTTTATGGCATAGTAGTATGCACTTGTATTTTCTTATTAGAATATGTTCAAGAAACTATTGGATACAAAATGTGCATACTGATCTCAGATGACATTCTTGGGTGCTCTCATTTCCCTTTAGCTACAACCTTAACAATTCTTTGAATAGACTATCTTAGAAGTTATTACTAACAAAATCAATGGCATACTAAAGATACCGAGTGAGGACATCTGATAAGGAGGAAATAATGAGCCATTTTATGTGCTATCTTTGTTTAGAAATTTAGTTCACTTCCATCTTCTAACCCTTGTGTGATTCATTCTCCATAGATCTTGCAATCATCAACACCATTATTTGAAGTATTTAGTAAATATAGTCAATTTCTTTTAGATTTGAAGTCTTTTACTACTACGTAATTTTGCAGCTTGTCCTACAAGGCTTTTCCCACACAAATTTCCTTTTTTTAAGGCTAATAGAAGTGTCTTATTTATAAAAGAAATAAACTTGGCAAAATTGAAGTTTCAATGAAGCTTGCATTCTTAGTATGACTGAGTTCGCAATGTGCATAGATTTGGAATCTCTTTATTGAATCCCATTGACCTTCAACATCTTTTAGCAAGACATTTAACAAATTTATTGAATAAATAAATAATAAAAAAGTACCATAGTCTAGTTCCCATTTGCTTCCATTCGAGCACATACAAAGTTGACTTTTCATGAGTTTTGTTTCTCACACAGAAATTAATTTTTTGGTCATATGAAAATGGAGAGGACTGAGGACTTTTTATTACTACATTATTGTCTTCAACTATCTTTTATCTTATTTAAAAATTAGATAAGATATTTAAATGATAGTTTTCTAGAGTATTCTTTTGAAGCATTGAATTATAAAATAGTAGTTTTTTTATGGATAAAAATTAAATTAAATGGTGATATGTTTTATTTAAAGGAACTATGGAGAGATATTCATTTTAGTTATACTATTAGACAATCAAAGATATGGTTATAATAATTTAATAATGACTTTTCAAATTGATGTTTGTGATATGAGCATGATAATGGTGTAATTACTTGAGCGTTGATGCCAATAAAACATTCTTAACTCACAAGTTGACCTAGATTTTTTATCTATGATGATTAGCCATTGATAAAACACCACAAGATCTATGTGATCAATTTATTAGAGCTCAATTAGTTCTCCATTAAGATTAAATTTGTGTACTTCCTTTTTATTTTACACATTACGTAGTCAATTTTTTCTACTTAGAGAATATTGTAGATTTGTCTATAGCTAGAGAAATTCATATTAACACTAAAATTCATTGTTGAGACTTAACAATCAATAATTAAGGAGAGTTTCAAAAAAAATTGTAACACAACTTACTTTAATAAATAAAGTCTATAAAGAAAGAAATTAACACTTATAACCTTTTCAAAGTTTTGAATGTTCTACATAGCACTATAATCTAGTATCAAAGCTTAAGATCCCTCACAAGATCTAGAGGATGATCTCAAACCAAATTTTGAATGTAGTCTTTTTATTTTCTATTAAGCTAGTGCATTTTAAAAAAAAATCCCCACTCAAGAGGATTATTGTTGTGATATTGCTAACACAATTAGTGAAACAATCTCTCTGAATATTGAATTATACTTAAAATCAGCAATCTTCCAGTCTTGTCATTATAAATGTATTGGACATAATAATTATTAATCATACATTTAGAAGAAACATGTAAATAAAATTTATAAGAATTATTATAATTATTGTTGTTGTTATTATTATTATTATTATATGGGAGAATGACTCAAGAAATTCAAGTACATTGTGGTCTTTGTCAAAATTGAATTTGAGAGAAAATATCGAATTGAAGAATCATTAATTTTTCCATTCATTATACAATTTTTGTCAAGCACAAAATTCTTCAATCACTTAAGACATTATTTGCTAGTGCTTTTAGTTGCAACATCCTTTTATGTATTAGCTACTAAATCCTTTAGTTATCTAATGCCATCAATTCTATATCAAATAATTGAGTTTAAGGAATTTGACCCTTAGTTAGGAAATACGATATCCATCAGTTTGAGGATGATAGGGACTACTAAACTATAACTTTGTTCCTAATTTCCTCTAGAGAGTCCTCCAAAAATGACTCAAGAACTTAGTATCTATATTAGAGGTAATGGTCTTTGGAATGTTAGGAATAAGGTGTCTCAACCTTGTATAATTCCTATTCTTATTATTTGTTTTGTAAAATGTATTTCTTGCAAATAATGTTGATGTGTCGACATCTTGAATTGTGTAAGGAGATCATGACTAAAATGGTTATGACAGATTCCTATGAGACGTAAAAGCTATGTTAGGAAGATTCAATGATAGGTGAAGACATGTGGCAACTAAGATATTTGAGTATTGTACACTCTACCCTAATACGGTTTACCTTTTGAGAGTAGCCCTAAAAGTGAAGCGCATGTTATAAGCAATTTTAGGGTTGCGAAGAGATGCGATGCAAAAAAGGTGTATTATTGGTACTGCAGGTAGCTACTGGAGTCTTTTGTTATCGATGTTGAGCTTGCACTGCAAGTGTATTGTAAACTTTTGTTGAAGATAATACATTGTACAGGTTCTGGAGGGGTGGGGTTGTTTTACCGAAAGGTTTTTCCCCACTGGAAAATCCTTGTGTTATGTGTTCTTTTCTCTGTCTATTTTCTATATGCATGGTTGGCTGCAATATTGTTGTTTACATGATATTGAATTTGTAAGTGTAGAAGATTTTAATAGGATTTGCATCATACTTTCCTTATGAGATTAGTGTAGGAAGCTGTTTTTGCACCTGAGTTTCCTTACAAGTGGTATCAGAGCTTGATCAACTTTTGATCCTAGTTGTTGGGTAGGGTTTTTTGAGCTAATCTCAAGTTGAGTGGGAGTCTTGTGCAGAGCATCCTAAATCTTATTTGCAGATTGAGATGGCGAGTTCATCATATGGAAGAATGGAGGTGGAAAAATTTAATGGCACTAATTTGGAGTTGTGGAAACTCAAGATGGAAGACATGTTGGAAGATTGTAACCTATGGGAAGTGACTACAAGTGCTACAAGACCAGCAACTATAGCTCAAGCAGATTGGGATATCAAAGACTATAAAGCTAAGGGTCTCATAAGACTCTGTTTAACCGATGTAGTCCTTCTGAATGTTCGGGATGAGAAAACTGCATATAGTTTGTGGGAGAGACTTGGGGCCGTGTATCAGGAAAAATATTTAGTGAACAAGTTGTTACTAAGGAAGAAGCTATATTCTCTATGAATGGAGGGAGGTGGGTCCTTAATGGATCATTTAAATGCATTTAATCTATTAGCTGCACAGTTGACATTAGCTGGTGTCAAGTTAGAGGAGGAGGATCGTTGCTACACACTTTTGTGTTCTTTACCGGATTCATGGGACCATCTTGTGATGGCTCTCAGAAGCACGTTAGTCACTTTCAAAATGGATGATGTGGTGTCTTCACTGCTATTAGAGGAGATGCGAAGAAAGGCTTCCATTTTGGAAAAAGAAGCCCTTGCTGTTCGTGGGAGATTCACGGAAAGAGGAAAGAAAAATGACAATAACTCTGACAATAAGGGTAGATCCAAATCCCATGGGAAGTCAAAGACTTCCAATAAGTCCAAGGAAAAATGTTGGAATTGTGATAAGACTGGGCACTTCCATAAAGACTGTAAAGAGCCTAAGAAGAAGAAGAAAGCCTCAGATTCTGGTTCTGAAAAATCTCAAGAAGATGGCGATGCATTCATCGTAGCTTTGGCAGCCCATGCATCTGATGATGTGTGGTTTGTTGACTCGGGTGCATCTTTTCACATGACCTCTCATCAAAACTAGTTCTCAAGATATGAAGAGTTCGATGGTGGAAAGGTGTACTTGGGTGATGATTCTCACCTGAAGATAGTTGGACGCAGAAGGGTCACTATCAAATTTCCTGATGGATGAGTAAAGGGAATCAATGGAGTTATGTACATTCTAGGTTTGGCATGAAACCTATTATCTGTAAGTATGTTGAATGAAGTAGGTGTGCAAGTTGTTTTTTCTAAAGATGGATGTAAGATGATGAGAGGAGCTATGGTGCTTGCTAAGGGTACTAGGAGAGGTACTTTGTTTTAGCTTGATGCACACATTTCTCAATGTAATAGTTCTTCTCTTTCAAAGAAGAGAGTAGCTATCACTTCATCCCCACCACCTGAACAAGCAGTAAAGAAGACTGTGGTTAGTGGCTCTGATGGTAGCGCAACAAGTGTACCTAAGGGTGCAAACACTTTGGAAGGAAAGCTTCCTGCAGAAAAGACAATGCTGTGGCATTCGAGATTTGGTCACACTGGTGAGAAGGGTCTCGGAACCCTGAAAAATAAAAATCTTGTTGAGGGGTTAAATGATTGCAATCTCAAGTTTGACTTTTGTGAACACTGTGTATATAGTAAACAAAATCGTGTTTAGTTTTACTCTAGTTCTCACAAATCTTCTGATATTTTGGATCTTATTCATTCTGATGTATTTGGTCCTGTAAAAGTTCCTTCAATCTCCAATTCTATATTTTTTGTACCTTTCATAGATGATTATAGTAGAAGGACATGGATTTATTTCCTTAAAAGTAAGACACAAGTCTTTAGTCGATTCAAGGAATTTAAAGCCCTTGTAGATAATTAGGCTAGTAAGAAGATTAAGTGTGTGAGAATTCACAATGGTGGTGAGTTTTTCTCAGTAGAGTTTGAAATGTTCTGTAAAGAACAAGGTATCGAGAGGCATAAGACAACTCCATATACCCCACAACAAAATGGAGTTGCGGAGAGAATGAACAGGAAACTGATGGAGAAGGCTAGGAGCATGCTTAGTGGAGTTGGTTTAGAACAAAGGTTTTGGGCTGAAGTTGTGGCCACTGCTTGTTATCTGGTTAACAGATCTCCTACATCAGCCCTTGTTGGTAAGACACCCATGGAGGTGTGGTCTGGTAAGAAGACTTCAATTAGACATCTTTGTGTTTTTGGTTGTGAAGCTTATGCACATGTTCCAATGGAGAAAAGATCTAAGTTGGAAAATAAATTTGTTAAATGTATTTTCATCGAGTACAGTGCTTGTGTGAAAGGATACAAGCTTTGGGATCCTGTGACAAGTAAGGTGTTGTATAGTAGAAATGTTATTTTTTGAGAGCTATCATCTTCTCCTATTGTGTTACAACCAGATGAAAAAGAAAAGGAAAAAGATGTTGTTCAGTTGCCTCCTACCGCTGAGAAGATTGAACAGAGAGACCATGTTGGGTCTAATGATGAGGAGAACTCTAGCAACTCTGACAGTTCAGAAGAAGAGGAAGAACAACCTCAACCTCAGCCCTTGAGGAGATCCACAAGAAAAATAAAACAACTAGAAAGGTTTGGTTATTCTATGTTAGATTCTAGTTGTGCTTTTTCTTTGATTACTAACACTGATGAGCCTAGATCTGTGAAAGAGGCTTTGGGCATGGAAGATGCAGGTTCCTAGATTGAGGCTATGGATGATGAGATGGATTCATTAGAGAAAAAAAAAACATGGGACCTTGTACCTTTACCTAAACAGAGAAAATCTGTTGGCTATAAATGAGTGTTCAAGAAGAAATTCTATGCAGATGGTAGTGTTGAAAGGTACAAAGCTAGATTGGTTACAAAGGGGTATTCATAGGTAGAGGGAATAGATTATGGTGAAATATTCTCTCTTGTTGCAAAGTTGACATCCATTAGATTTTTGTTATCTCTTTCTGCATCATATGATTTAGAGATAGAACAGATGGACGTGAAGATAGCTTTCCTTCATGGTGATTTGGAGGAAGAGATTTATATGTCACAGCCTGAGCACTACATTGTTAAAGGTAAAGAATCCTTAGTTTGCAGATTAAAGAAATCTCTATATAGTTTGAAGCAATCTCCTAGGATGTGGTACCTTAAGTTTGATGCCTTTGTGTTGTGAATTGGATTTGTAAGATTGAAATTAGATCATTGTGTTTATTTTTGAATTGAAAATGATCACCTTCTTATTGTTGCATTATATGTTGATGATATGTTTCTGTTTGGGAAGGGTAAGGGTATGATTTCTGATTTTAAATCTCAGTTGTCAGCATAGTTTGAGATGAAAGATCTTGGGGCAGCTAGGTACATCTTGGGTATGGAAATTAGTAGAGACAGGTCTAACAGAAAACTTTGGTTGAGTGAGAGTAAGTATGTGAAATCTGTGTTGGACAGGTTTAGCATGGCAGATTGTAGACCACTATGTGTTCCTATTCTTGTGGGAACAAATTTATCTATAGATGATTGTCAAAAATCTCCTAGTGAGGTGGAGAACATGAGTAGAGTACCTTATGCTAGTGCAGTTGTCAGTCTTATGTATGCTATGGTTTGTACTAGACCAGACATTGCCCAAGTAGTGGGAGTCCTGAGTCAATTAATGGCTAATCCTAGATGGATACATTGGGAAGCAGTTAAGCGAGTATTCAGATATTTGAGGGGTACATCAGATTACTCCATATGTTATAATGGTAACTCTTTTGGAAATCCGCATTCAGTTTGTATTCATGGGTTTGTGGATTCAGATTGGGCAGGTGATATTGACCGCAGGAGATCCACCAGTGCTTATGTGTTCACTATGATTGGTGGTGCCATCAGTTGGATGAGCAAGCAACAACTTGTGGTTGTTTTGTCCACTACAGAAGCTGAGTACATGGCTTCTACTCATGCTTTTAAGGAAGCCATTTGGCTTAAGAGATTGTGTTCTGATGTTGGTGTTGATGAAAAATAGATTACTATTTGGTGTGACAGTCAGAGTGCTATTTGCCTTGCAAAGAATCCAACTTTCCATGCCAGAATGAAGCTCATTGATGTGCAGTATCACTTTTTGAGAGATATGGTGGAAGATGGAAAGGTAAATTTGGAAAAGGTAGATACTGTGAAGAATGTTGCAGATGCATTAACGAAACCAGTGGGCACTGAGAAGTTTAGATGGTGTTCAGTGTCTATGCACCTTTCGACCTATAGCGGTTAATTCCTGTTATGTTCCTATTGCTCTTACAAGGTATTCGACAAGTGGGTGAATTTTAGGAATAAGGTGTCTCAACCTTGTATAATTCCTATTCTTATTATTTGTTTTGTAAAATGTATTTCTTGCAAATAATGTTGATGTGTCAACATCTTGAATTGTGTGTAAGGAGATCATGACTAAAATGGTTATGATGGATTCCTATAACATGTAAGAGCTATGTTAGGAAGATTCAATGACAGGTGAAGACATGTGGAAACTAAGATATTTGAGTACTATACACTCTACCCCAATAGCGGGGTTCAGGGCATCACCACAAAAAAATTTTTGGGGTTCCTATTTTCTCAGAGAATGGTAAAACCCTAATATGGTTTACCTTTTGAGAGTGGCCCTAAAAGTGAAGCACATGTTATAAGCATTTTTAGGGTTACAAAGAGATGCGATGCGAAAAGGGTGTATTGTTGGTACTGTGAATAGCTATTGGAGTCTTCTGTTATCGATGTTGAGCTTGCACTACAAGTGTATTGTAACCTTTTGTTGAAGATAATACATTGTGCAGGTTTTGGAGGGGTGGGGTTGTTTTACCGAAAGGTTTTTCCCCATTGGAAAATCCTTGTGTTATGTGTTCTTTTCTCTGTCTATTTTCTATATGCATGGTTGGCTGCAATATTGTTGTTTACATGATATTGAATTTGTAAGTGTAGAAGATTTTAATAGGATTTGCATCATACTTTCCTTATGAGATTAGTGTAGGAAGTTATTTTTGCACCTGAGTTTCCTTACATGGAAGACCATGTAAATAGACAACTTTTGATAAGAATAGTTTTGTTATGCAAGTTGCATCATTGGTCTTTTTACAAGCAATAAAGTGGACCATGTTTGAAAATCGATCAACAACCACAAAAATAGAGTCATTGCCTCACTGAGTGTGTGGGAGACATAATACAAAATCTATACTCAAGTCAATCCATGATTAAAGTGGTAGTGGTAAAGGCATGCATAATAATGTATTTTATGAATGTCCTTTAGTCACTTGACATACTCTACACCTTGCCACATATTTATTGATGTCCCTCTTTATCTTGGGCCAATAATACTTATCTTCAACCAAGTTTATTTTTTTATCTTTTCCAAAGTGTCCAGCTAGTCCACCATTGTGAAATTCCCTAATAATTTTTTCCTGCATAGCTCTGCCTGGTATACATAGTTGTTTACCTTTAAAGAGACAACCATCCTACATAAAATAGTCACCTTTCACATGATTCAACTTACTAGAAGATGAAGCCTTTAGCTATTATACAATTTCCCAAAAATCATCATTAGTTTCATATAAGGCCTTAATAGCATCAAAACCAATGACCTTTGTTTCCATTGTGTTTAATAGTGTAGCATGCTTGGTTAAGTTATTAGCAACTTGATTTTGTTTTCCAGATTTATGTTTCAGAACAAAGGTATATCCCTGTAACAAAGATATCCACTTGGCATGTCAACTATTCAACTTCTTTTGTGTGTTGAGATATTTTGGAGCAATATGATCAGTAAATAGCACCAACTCATGTGGGACTAGATAGTGCCTCCAATGTCTTAATGTTTCAACAATTGCTTAAAAATCTAGATTATAGGTAGAATAATTCTTTCTTTCTTCATTAAAATTCTCACTAATGAAGGTTACAAGCTTAACTACTTGGCTAAGAACATCACCTATCCCAACATGTGAAGCATCACACTCTACTTCAAAAACTTTGTGAGGATTTGGAAATGCTAATATAGGAGCTTTAGTTACCTTTTTCTCCCAGAATTTAAAACTTTCTTTAGCATCCGTTGTCCAAGTGCAATCACTTCCTTTGGTACATTTTGTTATGGGTGCTACAATACTACCAAAATTTTGGATAAAATATCATTAGAAATTTTCCAACCCATGAGAACTTTGTACTCCTTTTATAGTAGAAGGATTGGGCCATTTTAGGATTGCTTTTATCTTTTCTAGATCCATCTAAACACCAACTTGAGAAATGACAAATCCTAGAAATGTCAAACTAGTTTGCATGAATCTACACTTCTTCAAGTTTGCAAATAGCTTCTCCTTCATTAATACACTCAAGATGATCCTCAGGTTTTGTAAGTGTTCTTCCTTGATTCTAATATAGATAAAATAAACTACAAAAAAGTTACCAATGCAAGGTCGCATCACTGTATTCATCAACTACAAAAATGTGTTAGGTGTGTTCAAAATCTCAAAAGGCATAACCATCCATTCATACAAACCATCTCTTGTCTTAAATGTTGTCTTCCATTCATCTCCTTCTCAAATGTAAATCTAGTGGTAGCCACTTTGGAGATCAATGTTGGTGAATTACATAGCCCCCACTAATTCATCCATCATGTCCTCTATCTGAGGAATAGGAAATTGATACTTAATGGTAATCTTATTAATCACTCTTCTATCAATGCACATCCTCCATGTGCCATCCTTTGTTGGATTCAACAGTGAAAGTACTACACATGGACTCATCCTTTCCCTTACCAGACCCTTTTTCATTAGTTTTGTCACTCATTTATTTAACTCTATATATTCTATTGGATTAACCTGATAGGCTGCTTGATTAGATAGAGTTGCTTCAGGAATAAGATCAATATGATGTTGAATATCTCTTTTTGGTCGGAGACCATAAGGTATTTCATTAGGAGCAATATCAACACACTTCTCTAGCACCTTCATTGCCTTGGTTAGCATCAAGTTTTCTTGTTCTTCTCCTCTTTTAAGTACTAGAGCATAACAACATTATGTTACTTTCATTTCTTTGACAATTTCTTTTGCAAAAAACATGGTTTCATTCTTCTTTTCATCCTTAAGTGCCAATAGAACCACTTTAGAGCCATCCTTCCAAAATGTGTAAGTATTTTTCTCCCCATCATGTATGACCTTCACATTATACAACCATGGCCTTCCCAACAACATATGGCAAGCATTCATAGGGATAACATCACACCATATTTCTCTACCATTTATCTAGATACCATATTATCACAACTACTGCCATCAATAATAACTTTAAATACCTTCCCACCAAAAGTGCATCTAGTTCTAAAGATGTTGATTCGAAGCAACAAATCATCAGAGTTCTTTGTAGGAACTTCATCTTTTTTTTTTGGAATAATCATAGATCTTTTCATCATGAGGGTTTCTCCCACATCTGGTGAAACTTCTTGCTCCTCCTCTTCTGTCAGAACTAGGTTCATTATAGGTTGTCTTCCTTTATTTATTCATAGTGTGTTATAATATGAGCATTCAAAGGCTCTCTGCCCTTCTTTGCCACATCTAAAATAGGTAAAGGGCCTTTGTTGTGTTTTTTAGCCTCTTTCACCACCATAACCTTGTCCTCTCTGAAATCCCCTTCCTCTTTCTTTTTTTGCAGGATCTTGTCTAGTATCTATATTTCTTTCAAATCCTTGGTAGGATTCTCCTTAGCTATAATTAGAACCTCCTCAAATTAGTGTTGAGGGACCCCTTCTTCATCTTCTATTTTGCTGATTGTACTATCTCATTTAGCATGTCTATCAATTCTTCTCACTTAAGACTACCATCATAGTTTGAAACTTTGATCTTCATCCCTTAGTTTTTACCTTCTCAAGCTCAAAGCACTCTATCTTCATAGCTCAACTCTTCCAACTGTTCCTTAAATTCATTTTCTTCATTTTGACTGGTGCCCCTTCGGTTTCCCTCTTCATCTACTTTGTTCTTTCCTTGTATTACTAGTATCCCTTGATTATTCATTCACTCATTCAGTCATTCAATCTACCTCTACATATCCAATGTTAATCTTTGCATTGGAGTGAAATCTCCTCTCTCTTTTCCTCTTCCTCTTCCTCTGCCAACCATCTTCCCACTCTGATACCAAATGATGTAGTATCCAACTACCTAATTACAACAATGCATTCTATAGAAGGGAAAAATATAGAAAAAATACATAAGCAACAAACATAATTTGAAACTGAAAATATCTTTTATTATCCAACCTCCTTCTAAATTGCTTTGCCATTTTAGATAACCTTTGAAATTAACTCTTGAAAAGCTGAAAACAAAAGAAGACTTTCCTTAAGTTATGACTATTAGAATTCTTTACAATAACTAAGAGGGGTGGGAGTGGGGGTGAATCAGTTATCCAAGTTCTAGATGTACAAATAAAACTTTTCACAGCTTAGTGAACCCATAGAACATTAACCATTATGCATACATCCATAAGATTATGCAATAACTTAAAACTTGTAGCTTATTGTCAAATCAATTTGCAGAACTGTAAAACATGAAACATAATAGATTAAAAAACATGCATAACGCAATGATTTATGTGGAAACCCAATTTGGGAAAAACCAGTAGTGACATGCTACCATTTTCTCACTCTTCTAAAGGGATGCCCTGTGAAAGGCCAACCCTATTAAAGGTTACAATACACACTGTTAAGTGTGACCATGTTAAATGATTTCAATCACCTTGTTAGAAGTGAGCCTTGTTAGAGGACTTTAGGTCATTCACTTGAAATGCCACCCTGTTAAAGGATTTACAAATGACCGTTAAGTCAACCTTAATCCAAAGGATTTACATAAATTGATTACAATTGCTAAACAGTAATAGTACAGCTTGATCTGACACAAACTTACAACTATACTTGCAAATTTTAGATCTTAGTGTTAGTCCTCCATTCTACTTGGCTTAAATTCATTGCAGCTCTAATAGATTATTCACCACTTCAAGCATTCATCTCCTTAAGCATTCTTGCTTAACATGCCATTGCAGACTCTTCTCTTAGGTCACTTTTTGAAGCAAAACCCCTTATCTCTTCTTCTCCCTTAGGTTGTTGGCTATTACAACCTCTACTTCATGACTAGACATTCCTTGTAAATGAAATTAAGATATTTTGTGGCTCATTCTCCATCATCAAAATTAGGGTTAATATGGATTAGGTAGGATAAAATGTATCCACCCCTTATCTTGTCTATTCTAGAAACTTCCTCTAGAATCCATTTTGAATTTGCCTCAAAATGGTTTACCTAGAATTCTTTGCCACTAGCTCATCATCCTTATCTTCCATTTGGTTCAAAAAATTCAAGAAAACAAACTTGTTAGCTTAGATTCATCGAATTCACAATCTTTTAAATAATGTAGTAGCTTGGCACTATCTCATTCTTCATGCTCAATACACACTGGATGACTCAACATCAACTAAATTTTATTGGTCCTTGACACTTACTAAACTTTACTTGGCACTAACTAATTTTTTGCTTGGCTTGCACTGACTTTTCTCGACTCCTTCTATCGACTCGGTCAACCTTAGCAGACAAATTCTGTATCACATGTTCTTTTATTTCTAAGTGTAGCCAACATTTGTAACCTTAAGTAATTAATCAATACATCATGTTACCATTGTCTTAATTGATCCTTGTACTTAATTATATTAACATAACTCAATCTTTCCTGTAGGTGTTGTTGTTACATCTATTGATCAAATCCTCTTCATCAATCAACTAAGCGATAATACTTGAATCTATAAGCAATTATCTTACTAGAAAATAATGAGTTTATTAAGTTTGACATCAGTGAAAAAATAATGATTGAAACTGTAGATGCTTAAAATCATCCCTAAAGACTATATTGATTTATTTAATATTTCCTGTGACATTGTAATTAGTTATTGATTAATTAATTATATTAGTCACATTCTTCTACTTATTTAATTTAATTAATTAATTAAATAAGTTCATTCTCTTAAGTATTTAAATTTAATTTAAATACTTCTAGCCTTAATGTGTTAAATTAATTTAACACATGATCCTCCATCATCCCTTTTTTTCAATAAATTTTATTTATTTAAATCCTCACATCTTATTAATTCCTCTAAACCCATGATTAAATTAAATATTTTTTAATTTAATCTTAATCCTAGCCTATACCCATCATTTTCATCCTCTTAAGCTTACTTCTTCTCTAATCCCACTTAATTATCTTAATTTCTTTTTTCATCCCCCTCATTAGCCTAAGTGTGTGCTCACACATGTGTGAGATGGCATGCCTACATACTCCTGTTGCACTCTTGTCTCGGACTCTTCCTCTCAAGTTTTCTCACACATGTGTGGGAAAACATTAAATATTTGACCACTTGCATGGCTTGCATGTCCCCTTATGTGGCACCTACATGGATGCCACCTCACCAATCCCTCCCTCAAGCCTATAAATAGAGGCCTTGTCTCAAGAATTTTCATTTCTCATTATTGCATTGTTATCTTGTTGGTTTGAGATTTGAGCTTTCATTATAGTTGAGCTTGCATGCTAGTTTGAGCTTTCATAGTAGCTTTCATGGTAGTTTTTATGGTGATTTCTAGATGCATACTAACCATTTGGTAGTTGATTTAGCTTTTCATTTGCATTATTAGTCTAGTTTAATTATGCATTCACATTTCCATTGCATTTACATATTAGGGTAGCTTGCATATCTAGTTAGTTTCTTTGTTGCATTTCATATTCTCACTTTGAATGCCTTCAAGTATGGCTTTCTCCATAGCCATTGCTTGAGGTGTTCTTCATCTCATGTAGTTTATGTTCATAACTTCATCACTCACATTTGTGCATCCACATTGAAGAGATGACAAAACATGCAAAAGATAAAAAAACACAGATAATAGAATAGAATGTTTCCAAAAAATGCAGATGACAAAATAGGTCACCGAAAAGTGCACATGACAGTATTAGAAGTAGAGATGATAGTTTATTAGGCACAAATGATAGAATAAATTTCAAAAATAGGAGATGAAAATGTGTGGAGACACTAATCCATAGAGATGCCAATCAGTGAAGACAACAATCCTTGAAGATGCCAATCCGTAGAGATGACAAAATAGAATTTTAAAAAAAAGGCAGAGATATCAATCTATGCAGACGTTAATCTGTGGAGACATCGATCTATGCAGATGATAGAACACAGACAACAAAGCGATATTTTTGTGACAAATTGTGGATTTTTGAATGAAAAATAGGGACATAGACCCGTCGGGCATGCCAAAATGTGTGCTAGAAAATGTGACCTATTGGGAGCATGAATAAACAAATAAACATTAGTTAAAACAGACGTATCAAGTAGTCACCAAATGAAATAACAAGTTAACTAATTCTTGCTTGAGTTTTGCAACTCAAAGTAGCCAACAAATCAAGCCCTCAAGCAACCTCTATAGCTCAACAAAGGCACCCATAAGAGGCCTTGTTGGTGTGTTATGATTGGAGGTATGTTTGGTGTGCTCTCCCAAACACAACAATGTAATGAATCTCTTGAATGTGGATGTGCAAATGTGAGTGCTGAAGTTATGAACATAAACTACATGAGATGGAGAACACCTCAAGAAATGGCTATGGAGAAAGCCATACTTGAAGGCATTCAAAGTGAGAATATGAAATACAACAAAGAAACTAACTAGATATGCAAGATACCCTAACATGTAAATGTAATGGAAATATGAATGCATAAGTAAACTAGACTAATAATGCAAATAAAAAGAAAAGTAGATACCAAATGGTTAGTATGCATCTAGAAATCACCATGAAAACTACCATGAAAGCTACTATGAAAGCTCAAACTAGCATGCAAGCTCAACTATAATGAAAGCTCAAATCTCAAACCAACATCATAAAAATGCAATAATGAGAGATGAAAATGCTTGAGACAAGGCCTCTATTTATAGGCTTAAGTGAGGGCTTGGTGAGGTGGCATCCATGTAGGTGCCACATAAGTAGACATGCAAGCCATGCAAGTGGTCAAATATTCAATGTTTTCTGACACATGTGTGAGCAAACTTGAGAGGAAGAGTGGGAGATGAGTGCAAGAGGAGTGTGTAGGCATGCCATCTCACACATGTGAGTGCACACTTAGGCTAATGAGGGGGATTAGGAAAGAGATTAAGATGATTAAGTGGGATTAGAGAAGAAGTAGGCTTAAGAGGATGAAAATGATGGATATAGGCTAGGCTTAAGATTAAATTAAAAAAAATTTAATTTAATCATGGTTTTAGAGGAATTAATAAGACTTGAGGATTTAAATAAATAAAATTTATTTAAAAAGGGGGATGATGGAGGATCCTGTGTTAAATTAAATTTAAATACTTAGGAGAATGAACTTAATTAATTAATTAATTAAATTAAATAAGTAGAAGAATGTGACCAATATAATTAATTAATTAATAACTAATTACAATTCCATGGGCAATATTAAATAAATCAATATAGTCTTTAGGGATGATTTTAAGCATATCTTTTCACCATTGATTTTTTTAATCAGATTTCAACAATCTCACTTTTTAGCATTGATGTCAAACCAAACTAATTAACCAAGAAACAAATCAAATGATGAACAACTTGTTCAATCAATCTGACTGGGTTAAAATAGTAAGACAATACCAAAAAGAAATTTTGTATCAGCATTACTCCCTCTATCAACAACTTCCATCTTCTGATTAGGTTACAAAAACTCTTACTTATAACTCCCTTTGAATTTCTTCACTTGCATCTCCCTCTTACTAGGTAGATCAAGATTTCTCCCTCTTTCTTGTACTATTTTTTTTATCTCCCTTTTTGATCAACATAACAATAACTTCTTTGTCTAGTAGAAACTTCTAGATATCTCCCTCTTGTTCCTCTTGTAGTTGATCAATTTATGTACTATCTCCCTCTTTGACAACAATGCCAAAGACATATAACAACTTTACATCTTAACATGTAGATATAGATTTGTGCAATGTCTCCAATTTCTCCAATGGTTCCCTCTATCACCTTACTAATGACCGTTGTGGAAATTTTAGCTCTTTGTTTACTGTAGGCATATGCTAAAGTAAGATCCTTTGCATCAATGTGTAATATATGTCAATCAGCTGATTTGATGTAGGGCATTCCCTTTGTTACTTAGATATGCTTAGATAAAGGTATCACCCCTAGTTTACCTCTTAGATAATCATGAGCATCCTTAGGTAATGCTTTTGTGAAGATATCAGCAATTTGCTCCTTTGTATTAACATATTCTATCTTCACCTCCTTATCTTCAACTAATTCTCTTACATAATGATACTTGATTGCAATGTGCTTTGTTTTGGCATGCATAATTGAGTTATTTGATATGTTTATAGAACTTGTATTGTCATAGTAAAGTATCATTGGCTTTGTGATCTCCTCCTTCATTCTTTTGTGTAGCTATTTGATCCATATAATGTTTGTACAATTTACATTAGCAACAACATAATTAGCTTTAGTAGTAGATTGTGATGTGTAGTTTTGTTTCTTACTAGTCCATGAAACTAGTCTCTTGCCTAAGAAAAATATTCATCCACTGGTGCTCTTTTCATCGTCAATGTTTCCAGCCCAACCAACATCGATGTACACTCTTAATTCAAATTTCTCATTTTTCTTATAGTATAGACCAAACTCCTGTGTTCCTTTCAGATATCTCATTATTATTTTCACATTCATTAAATAATTCTCCCTAGGATTAGCAAAGAATCTTGCAACTATCCCTATAGATAATGCAATGTCAAGTCTTCTATGTACAACATATTGCAATTTTCCAATCATAGACATGTATAATGTTTGATTTACTTCAACTGAATCATCATTCTTTCTCAATTTGTGTATTATCACCATAGGTGTACTCAGTAGTTTGGAATCCTCCAATTCAAAAGTTTTCAGTATCTCTTTCACATATTTTGACAGAGTGATGTATATACCATATTTCATCTAATATACTTGCAAACCCACAAAAAAATTGATCTCTCCAAACATAGACATTTCAAATTCTTGCTTCATCTGATTTGCAAAATCCTTGCATAAAGCATCTTGACCTCCAAATATGATATCATCAACAAAAATTTTAGATATTAAAATACCTTTTCATTTATCCGTCTTCATGTACAAATTGTTGTTATCATCAGTCCTTTCAAAACCAATCTTCACAAGATAACTATGAAGTCTCTCATACCATGCTCTTGGTGCTTGCTTTAAACCATAAAAAGCTTTGTGAAGTCCACATAGTATGTTCTTATTGTTAACATCAACAAATCCTTCTAGCTATTCTATGTAAACTACTTCCTCTAATATGCCATTCAAATATGTAGACTCAACATCTATTTGATAAACCTTAAAACCTTTGTATGTAGAGTAAGCAAGTAGAGTTCTTACTCCTTCCATTTTTGCAATAGGGGCAAATTTTTTTCCATAGCCAATTCCTTCTTCTTGTGCATATCTCTTGCAAACTAATCTTGCTTTTTTTCTTGTCACTTCACCATTTTCATCTAGCTTGTTTCTAAATACCCATTTGGTACCAATCACATTTTTGTCTCCTAGTCTAGGAACTAGACTCCATGTTATGTTCTTCTAAATTTGTTCAATCTCTTCTTCCATGGCCTTGTACCAATCATCATTTTGCAATGCATCTTTTACTATTTTGGGCTCCTTCATTCTTAGAAAACATGTATCATTTCTTAATCTATTTTTTATCATTGGCCTAGCATCTTTTTCTACAATGATTTGATCTATAGGATGATGTCTCTTGACATATTTAGACAATCTTGGCTTAGCTCTTGTTTCTTCATTCTATCTCTCAGCTTCAGAATCACTATGTGCATCTTTGTCAGGTATCTTAGTATTTCTCTCATGTATACTAACTTTAGAGTCAAATTTTGCATTCTCTTCATTTTATAACTCGGTATCTGAATGTAACCCGGTTCCTAAATGTAACTTGACATTCATAGGATGTGACTCGACAGTCATTGAAACTTGTTCTTGATTTTCAACTTGATTTGTAGCATCTTCTTTAGTAGGCATACCTTCATAAAAATATAAAATGATTTGTATACTTCTAATTCTTTCATAGGTTCAGCTTCATGTGCTTTTGTATACTCATCAAAGTTCACATTTGCATTTTCCACAATTTTGTTAGTGTTAGTATTCAAACACTTATAAGCTTTACTTCTTGTGGAGTAACCAAGGAATATACCTTCTTCTCTTTTTGCACCAAGTTTACCATTTCTAAAATCTTTAATATTGTAACATTTACTTCCAAATACCTTAAAATATTTCACATTTGGTAAGTATCCATACCATAGTTCAAAAGGTGTTGACTGAGTACTTTTCTTGACTTGCATCTAGTTCAAGGTATAGACAACTATACTTACAACTTCTCTCCAGTATTTCAAAGCAACATTATTCTCCATCATGAATGTCCTAGCATAGTCTATATAGACCTATTTCTTATTTCAGCAATTCCATTTTGTGGAGGGGTTCTAGGTGCAAATGTCTATCTTTTGATTCCTCTTTCATTACATAACATCTCAAACTCATGTGATGTGAATTCTCCTCCTCTATCTGATCTCAACCACTTTAGACTCTTACCTTTTTCTTTTTTAACTCTTGCTAAGTACCACTTGAACATTTGAAAAATATCAAATTTCTAGAATAATCATCAACAAACAACTTAATGTACTTATCTCCTTTGTAGCTTTCCACATCTAATGGTCCACAAAAGTTAGTATGAAAAATCTCAAGTATTTCTTTAGAGGTATAAGTTTTACTCTTAAAGTTTGACTTTGTCATTTTGCCTAGCTGACATTGTTTGCACATTGTATTGTCAGGTTTCTTTAATTTAGGAATACCTCTTACTTTATTCATGTTACTGATACTAACCAAATTATCAAAGTTAACATGACATAACCTCTTGTGCCATAGCCATACATCATCAAATTTAACAACTAGACAAGTAGCATCATCTATATCAAGATAGAATAGATTTCCTCTAGTTTGATCACTCTTTCCAATCAGCTTTCCATCAGTATCATATATCTTACCAGTCTTATTCAAAAATTCAACCTTACATCCTAACTTTTTCAGTTGAGACACACTGAAGAGATTATAATTCAGTCCTTTAACATAGTAAGCATTGTCACATGAAATCTTGTCTATGAGTTTGATGAAACCTTTTCCTTTTATTAAACATTGTGCATCATTACCAAATCTTACACTATTTCCTTCATAAAAATCTAAGGTAATCAACTTGATTTTGTCTCCATTCATGTGATGTGAGCACCCAATTTAAACAATCCATCTATCATTATTGTTCACACATGTCACAAGTGTAGTTGCCTTATCTTCATCATATTTTTCCTTCACTGCAACATAAACCACTTCATCATCATGATCATCAAAATCATCCATAGTATCCTCTTCAGCAATGTAGCATGACTTCTTTACTTTTTCTTTGTGATATTTATTGTCATCATCTTTTCTACTCCTGTATTTGTCACCACCTTTATAGTTCTTTTTCTATGGACATCTAGTAGTAATATGACCAACCGCATTACAATTAAAACAAATGATAACTAACTTACCTTTGAACTTTCCTTTTCCTTTGTGGAATCTTCTTGCCAAAAATTCTTCAAGATGATCACATCTTCCTCATCAGTGTCACTATCACTAGATACACATTTTTCCTTTCTCCTCTTCTTCTACTTGTTGGGATCTTTAGAATCTTTCAACAATAGTTTAGCTTTGAAAGAAGATTTAAGAGCTTCCGGTTTGTAATTATCAAAGTTAGATAACTCAAAAGTAGTGAGTCTACCTACCAGACCATCAAGGGTTATATCATTTCCTAAGGTACATCATAGTTCTTGAATTGTAGAAACTCTAATAGCATAGATAGGCAGAAATGTCCTCAAGACTTTACTTAACACAATATCATCATATATTTTACTAGTAGCATCTCTTATTGTACTCACAACTTCTTTTATCCTAGTAATATATTGAGCAATATTTTCACCTTTTTCATTCTCATGTCATTAAACTTACCTTCGAGACTTTCAGATTTGGCTCTTTGAACATTCTTGTGTCCTCCACACATAGTGGTTAGGGCATCACACATTTTTTTGATGTGTCATAGCCTTTGATATCATAAAATTTGGCATAGCTTAGGGAAGAAGCAATCTCCAACATCGCCGGGTTGTGTTCTTTCTTTTTCTTCAAATCCTCAGCAGTAGGGCGCCTGCTGCATCAACATGTTCCACATCAATGGTAGTTTGCACATGATCTCCAATACCTCTAAGGTGTAGCTTCATTAGACTTTTCCATGCA